>OZ024889.1:36313846-36328846 GCA_964017195.1 Siderastrea radians | reverse complement strand
CACGGTGAAAATTGATAATACTAAATCTCGCTACAAGTCACTACGCTTACCTGCACTTTTTTCTTTGCAGCGGAAACGATGGGAGCCTTTTCCTACCAGTGCCGCAGCAGTGAGGAGGCAGCTCAGATGTGGGACCAGTGCAAAGGTAGCATCGGCAAGAGATGCCAGAATTTACGCATCAAGGAAAAACAAACTTGCCAAGATTAAAATTACATGTAGACCTGTTTTTCGTTTTCAAATAGTTGTCATAACTTGCGAGATTGTTAATAGCTGATTAGCAAAGACTAATATTTAATGTGTGTATTATAGACTTGACGTTTTATCGTGTGTTCATATGTATAATTATATATGTTTAATTATTTATTTACTTATTTATTTAGTTTTTGCTTTTAAACTGCTAGTATAGTTTCTCTGTCTTAGGAGTATACCTATTAAAGATTAAAGATTAAAACCCTGATAAGTTCCAGTGTGAATTCGATTTCTTGTATTTATTGGCATTACGAATAAACATGTATAAATAAAATAGTAGCTTCCTGTAAATATTTGAGTCTACTTTCACTTTAAAACTTTGTTCTGCAAAAGGTTTTTTTGATCCGGTTCTTGATACTGCAGCCATGAGACTTCAAAAGCTGATCGTTTCTTTTTGTTAACATTTCCGAAAAGGATAAGTTATAGCATCAAAGGGCAAAGTAGCTAGAAGCAGCGGAGTCTTATGCGCCACTTGAAGTAATAATTAGTGAGCGTTTTGTTTACATTTTACGCGACCTTTGTCAAACGGACGGCGCCTTTCTGTCACGAAATCTGGAATATTTCTTTTCCAATGCATGCTTGAATGCAAATAGTTAAGCTTTCTTGTGGCAGTTTCTTAACCCATTGACTCCTACGCCGGCCAAAACCGGCCCTGCCAGCGCATGTTCCGCATGGAGGACGCTTTATCCCCTACCTCCCCTACTAGTACTTTTTTGCCCTCAAAACTGTCAATTGTTTAGGAGACATGTAAACTAATCAGAAACTGTCTTCTGCGCATATATTTATGAGTTTTAGGGGTAGGGGAAAGGCGGCTTTTTAACCGACCGCATAGAGTTTGCAAACGAAGATAATGGCGGTGCGCACGGATCGGTTGTAGATTTTCAAGATGTATTTTTCTGCTCTGAAAATTAAGATAGTTCACTTTTGAAGTTCAAAATGGAAAGAAATCATCCTGAAGAGTAACCGAACTTCAAAAAAGAGGACATGGAGGTCTTTAAAGCGACGAAAAGCCGTTTCGCGTTGCGATTCCTTCGGTTTGCAAGAGACAACCTAAAGTTTGCTCAAAAATTTAAACCGAAACGCGGACTTCAAATCGATTTTACAAGACCTGGATAAACACTACAGTACAGTAAATGTTGTTTTTGAATGTTGATTTGCTTTTTAAAAATTGTTTAACTGATTGTTTGCTCCAGGTTTGTATGTAATTTTGTTCACAAAGCCGTGCAACATCCGATCAAGCCATCACCACAAACCCAGCTGTAGTGTTCACGCACGCAAGAAAACTGAAAGTTTTTTGCTTCTAGAAGCCAATGTTTTGTTTATCTGAATAAAATTTTTGGCTAGAAAAGCCTGCAGTCGACTTTTCTGTCTTTTTTTAATTGATAGTTGGGTTCAGAAAGCAGTATTTTGTAAACACTGACTAATTTGCATAACCGGATTGAAATTCGAGAGGCAAGCAGCTTTCGTCACCGTGCAGAAGATTTCAGCAATTTTCATCTTCAAGGTTGTTTTCTGGTTAATAAATGACATACAACCATAGTTTTTTACAGCAGAATAGATTTATTTGACTATTCCAGAGTAAAAAGAAGTTAATTTGGGAAGCCTACAATGTTTAGTTCTCTACTGTGCATTTAGGTATTTTTTCTACTCTTGAAAAATTTTAATTTATGCAGAACATGCGAAAACATGCAGGAGTTAATGGGTTAATATGTTTTGTTGCTTTGTGTAAATTTCAACATCATTTCTCATCTGATTTAAAATATGACACATTAGACCGGATGTGACTTTTAAAGGGTGTCGCGAGTGTAATTACAAGCACGATGGTTATGCAAATAACTGGAATCGTTACGTTTCTAAAAATTTGAAGTATTGGACATAAACTAATCTTAACCATTGCGACCTTCAGAGATTATCCTACCTTTCTTTTAGTTAGCATTACACATGCATTAGAGCCATAAGGTCACGGAACATTAGAATTTTATGTGCTACAGTCGACTGAAGCACTTTTTTTTGTTACATTTAGCACGACTTTCCACATAATACTTATCACAACATAAACATTTCTTTCCTAAGTGAGTTTGAATATAAATAGATCGGCGATCTTCCTGTATTTTTTGTTTTGTTTTAAGTTTACATTTAACGTTTATTTCATGGAAAATGAGTAGTTATAGAGTTGGCGGTACCAGATCATTTGAAATGATCTGTTACCGAACCAACTCTCTAACTACTTTCCATCAGATGGAATCATTTTTATGGAAATCTATATGTATTTTATTTTATGGAAATCTATATGTTTTTATGTTATATGGTACCGAACGCATTTTTATATATGCTAGATCCATATTTTTCGCATTGGGGAACAAAAGCGGAGCTTTTGTGAGGCAGTGAATTGATCGCAAAGCGATCAAGAGGGGAAGTTTCTTTTTGCGATGCTGGTTCCATCTGATGAATTATATATGTTTTTATTTCATATGTTAGAAAGGAGCCGAGCAGGCTCGGGAAGTCGTCACTTTAGTGACGAGTGAGGCTCCTTCCAGCCTACATTGGGTAGAGAGTACGAGACGTAGTCTCGTACTCTCGTAGGGCGATGTAGGCATAAATAGTACCGAACGCATTTTTCCATCTGATGAATTATATATGTTTTTATTTCATCGAGATCATTTTATGGATAACTATATGTATTTTATTACATGAGCGCAATTATTTGGATTTGGATACTATATGTTTTATCTCACGATGTATCCAACGCATTATTCCATCACGTGACCACATACTACAGGAAGTTTATAATTCTCGGAAAAGCAGGAAGTTTTTCTCAGAAACAAGTCTGGACATGTCTGGTGAAAACAGGAAATGACTAAGCTATTTTCCAAGGTCATGATAGTCGTATGATCTCTATTGACCAATTAAAAACGTACCCATAAATTACTTTTTCTGATAAAAATATCAGAAGTTGCTTCCTGTTGACGAAAGATACCTCAACGATGCCTCTCAGTCTTGACGAAGCTACGAAAAGATATGAGAGTTATTCTCAAAATATCCAAGATTCAATTCTTATTATGGAATCATTCATGGGGAGTCATGAATCAATTTCTTTTGATTTACCTCAAGTTATCAGCAACTTAGAGAGCATCGACACCCACACTGAGGAGAAAAATGTGACAGCCCAAATGAAAGTTCTTGAGGAGTATCAGAGAATGCTTGTTATGGAGAGGAAGAGAAGAGCTATTAAACAAGTAATAAAAGAAAAAATGAAGTCAGCAGATTTTAAGACTGATTTGAAAAAGCGAAGACGATCTCAGCGTCTAGGACAAACTTTTAAACCAAATGTTCTGCCAGCAATGGCTACTGCTGGACAAGTACCCATGCAAGAACCTACTGCTAGCCAAATGCCTCCACCAAATTCCCCGCAAATGTTGGTACAAGAACCTACTGTTGAAGAAATGCCTTTACCAAATGCTAAATATGAACTAATGTTAGAGTTGTAATTTGAACTCATTGGATTTTATAATGACCATAAGCTAAACTGTTTGTTCCATTATTTAATATATATCTTTTGTCATCGAAGCAGCTGAGTGATACTTTGTTTATTTCATAACTACCTAGTTGATGTTTGCTGCTTCGAATAGTTTTCATAGTATGTTGCATTTGTTTATTTTCTAATAAAACATTTCTGTAGTCTTCATGTTTGATGTAGTTCTTTATTATATATTTTTTAATTCCCTTAGCTGTTTTTCCGCCTTTATTATTGTCTTTGATGTAACTGTACATTTTTGATCGCAAACCGACGAATTCTGTTATTGGAATACTGCAAGCTTCATCTTTGAATTTACCAATAATTTTTTTATTTGTCTTATCGAAATACTACGAGCTTTCAGGGTAGTCGCTGTTGTCAAATCGATCTTTGTCATTCCAAAAGTCTTGGTACACATCTTCGGCTTCAATCTCATATGTTAGACTGTCTGTGTCGGTAAATAGCAGCTTGGCTTTGTCTCCATACTTTTCTTTTATGTAGTTATAATGAAAATCATACATCAATGTCTTGCTCAGATCTAGAATACACATTCCAACATATGCCGGCCTGTTTAAAGTGAGCGTTTCCTTTACTTTATGCACTGCAACTAGATTTTCGTTGAATATCTTACTGCTTACATAAGTAGGTTTAGAAGTCATCTTCAATAGTTTCTTTTCATCTGTAATAAGTCTGACATCAATACGTTTTCTTATATTTTCCATAGTTTTACCGAATACTGAGTTATTCATAAGTTTGAAGAAATCTTTTTCGAATGAATTTTTCGCTTGAGTACGTTTCAGTGTATTGAAGTTAATGTATTGTTTGAGCCAAGGTGACTGATTGAATTGTAACACTCGGTGGACTTTGTTTACTTTCAATCCAAGATCAAGATACAGCTGCAGGTTTCTGTAATGCAGAACATATTTTTCTTTATTGCTTAATGTAGGGATCAGTTTGTGTACTAGTCCTGTCGATATATTATATTTTGTAGCTATTTTTTTACAATACTCAGACAGCATATCTTTATTTACACAAACCCTCTCAGCAGCTAATGGGTAGTCATTATGAAGGTTATGCAACTCTTTAGGATATTCGAGATCAACTTCTAGTATCAATCCTTTATTGCTGTCTTCATTATACTGAGCTAAACTGATTTTATTAATCTGCTTTTCAGTCATCCATTTGAAACCACCTGTGGGGAGATATTGACTCATAGCCCAACCGTATAAATTATTAGCATCAAGATACATAATGTACTTTGACGGCGCTCTCTCATCGTATTCTCTCATGTATTTGTTGTTTGCTTTTCCAAATCGATGGGAAATATGAGATATACCACCACGCATACCTTTTTCAATGAATTGAAACATATCTATGTCATTAGTTCTAGTTGAATATCAGTCATCTTCAACATAGCATCCCAACTCAAACCAGGACTAGTGAAATAGTGACGGGTCGAGTTTGTAATACTGTAGACACGTCTTGCGGAAGTTTTCAAACACGTCGGATAATAGAAGTATATCAGACTTGAGATATAGATTGTGGTATTCACCCATCGTTTGTAATTGAAATGTATTCCACACTTTCTGAGCATGACAATAATCCTCGTTTGTTATATGCTCATTATTCAATATGCTGTAAAATTCTTCTTTCGTTGGTAATTCTGTTTTATTGAATTTCTCAAAACTGTCCATGTAATCATACGGATAAATGCCTTTTCGTGTCATAAGCTTGAATTTTTCTTTTCGGAATCTTTTGTTTGTATACTTTAAAGCTTCTGCTGGTAAGTTGCTGACTAATTTATCCAAACTTGAGCTCATGAATTGGAAACTGTCAAAGAATGTCAGATGGTTACCAAGCATGAACGCCATATATTTTTCCATATTGTTCGGTATGGCATTTATGTCCATTTTAATTTCTTTTCCGTTTTTGGTGTATGTATTATTCTTAACAATAGCTCCAATCTCTTGCATAATAAAATGGCTATCATATCCTCTCAAATTATGGAATATAACAGGAATTTTAATTTCTTCTGGATTTATTCTGAGTTTCAGATTGCATTCTTGATGCACTGAGCCTCTGTATTTGCCAGTAATATGACAATGATCTCTGACCCGAATGTCTTTTTCAGTATATTTTTTATCACAGATGTGACATGTTGTTGCTTTTTCAAATTCCTGTTCATTCTCTTCAGTCATTCTCAATGGTTTATTAAAATGTTTTTTCATTACTTTTTTGCAGTATTTCACTTCTTCTAAAATATTTTCCATGAATTTATAAACAGCCTTTTCACCCCTATATATTTGTATTGGTTTTGTATATTTGTCGTCATAACAACAAACCACTTTATAACCATATCCACAGTCTGTATGCATTTGGTAAGCTTCGGTGTATGATTTATTACCGTCTTGTTGACATCCATGAATCTTCTCTGTTATAGCCTCAAAATCAGCATAAATGACAAATGGCACAGGTTGCTGTTTATGGAAGTTGTTAAATTTCAGTATGTTATTGTCTTTGTCAGGCATTTTAATTGCTTGGGTACCGTTCACTTGAATGCAATTGTCTTTATGATTGTTTAGAACCCTGTAGGAACTGAAACATTGTAGGCAGTGCATACAAAAGTGTTTTCTATGTTCGTGTTTTGTTTGGTTATACATGAATTTGTTGAAATCCTTTATTAGAACATAATGCTTGTTTTCATTTTTCGTTACCAGAAGTAGTTCCATATGATCTTCATACTTTTCTTTGGAAACATAGATGGGATATGGCTCTTTGTTTTCGTATCCGAATACACTTATATTGATACTGTTTTGCTTCTCAATTTTGTTATAATGTTTGACACTTACTGGAAAATCAATGTTTAAATAATCTAACTTTTCAACGTATTGTTTGTCTGTCTTTTTTATTCTTTGAGGATATTTCTCTTGTGGGTTTAAGTGTCGGATATGACACCATCTAAAACATTCATTATCCTCATTTTTCATGTTAATTAGTCCCTTAGCACTATTTCGCAGTTCAGAAGGCAGTTGGATATATGAGGATCCTTTCATTGGCTTGTATTTGACAATGTTGAGGTAATGGCTATCAACTGATTTAATTGTCCAACCAGATCCTTCTGATATCCATTGAGCTATTTTATTCATTATCAGTTGTTTTGTTGATTGTAATGAATCAGTGATTTCCATTTGGTTGATTATTGTTTGGGGTGTGCTATTGAAATATGCTGACTTTTCAACTATTTCACCATCAGAAATTTTACTAAATGTGACTTTCAATGTTTCAACGTATTTAAAGCCTTTCATTTCGTTCAACAAACTTATTACACTACGTTCTATAGCCTTTCTCGTGTTTTGCATTTGGACTAATGGGTCTTTATTGTTTTTGATGTCAATTTCAAATGACTTTGTATAACCTTTTAAAGCTTTGTCTTTTTGTTCTATTATTGTTCTTGGTTCTGGGACTGGTTTATAAATTGGTTTTTTGGTTCTTGGTGCTGGAACTGGTTTGTAATTATCCCTGAATTCTGCTGGCGGTAGAATAATATTATCTTCATACTGCTTAACCATCTGTTTGACACTTTTACGAGGTGTTGGTATTGGCCTCCTTTGTGCTGGCTTCTCATGCTTTAGAAGCAATTTGATAAGTTGGGATTTGCTGAGTTTCTTCAAACTAGCTTTATCCACATTTATATGATTAGATTTTTCTGATATCATTCTATATATAATATAACTATAAGTTTTCTTTTAAATGTTTATATTTATGTGCGTTCAAACGAAGTCAAGAATTCAAATCATCCAATTAATAGATCATTTAAACTATATACATCGTGTTAATTATTTGTATTGGCATTTTTGATGTGTTTTTTTGATTTCAAATGAATCCATTTGCCAGCAAGAGTACAATTACGACCAGTATTGCAAACGTCACAAAACCACTCTTTATTCAACATGTAATGGGTTTTTTTTGGTCTTAAAGCATTCTTTCTCTCCTCTTCAGTTGCATACTTTTTTGGTCTACCTCGACCTCTCTTAACATTCTGATTTTCCATATATTTATACTATATGTTTTATTTTTAAATTACTTTGACTTGTGCGTTTAAACATGTTCACCACAGCAGATGGTAGCTCCAGAAATTTGCTGAATTCTTATCTTTGTATGTTAAATTACCATGTTTGTCTTTTATCTCAGATGCTCTTTTACGATATCTAATACGACGTTTCCAGTCTTGATGCGTTAAATAATCTTCATATCTAGGATCTCCAAAATGAATATTATTACCATTTTTAAGAGTTACCATATATTTTTTATTTATTCTGTTGGAGTATTCAAGGTTTTTAGCACCATATACGTTGATTGCTCTATGTTTTAATAAGTTGAATTTTTCACCAGTTACGGTATTCATATAATAAGGTTATATATTTATAATAGCCAGAAACAATGATATTTTTGGCTACAGAGATCAAATAAACAGCATATACTGTATCGATTGATATAATATATGTTAGATAATTATTTTTAAAACACTTTATATATCTCTTAAGTTCTTGAACGGTATCCAACTGTTGAATTCATCACTATACCCCTTCCACTTCACCAAAGCTTGTTTTTTCTTATAATCTCTGCGGATTACCTTATCAATTCTGAATACCTGTTGTTCAGCTTTCAGTAATTCAGGTTCATAGAAACTCCCTTGAATGTCTTCATCTCTGAGATCCTTTAGTTTGTATGTGATTGGATTCGTATGTTGTATTTCATCAACTGTGAAAATTTCCTCAGACCAGTTTGGTGTATAAGACTTGTCGAATAATTTACGTTTGTACTTGCTTATCCTAACCTTATCACCGACTTTGAACTTTGGTTTTTGTCTTGATGTTTCCATATCACCGTACAGATTAAAGTAAACAACTCCTTCATTTTTCTTTTTGCTTGCTTCTGTAGGTGTCATTTTTGTGCTTGAATGTCTGGTATTGTTATACTGTTTCACTAATTTAGGTAACATGTCAAGATACTGTGTATTACCTTGAACAGTAAACTGTTTCCACATTTTGGTTTTGATTGTACGGTTCCATCTTTCACAAACGGACGACTTTTCCTCATTCTCAGTTGAGTACAAGGTTATTTTATTCTTATCAAGTAGTTCCTTAACATGTTTGTTGTAATACTCCTTGCCTTTGTCTGTCCAAAGATATTGTGGTTTTCTGCCTTCTTTAAGGATTGTTTTAAAAGCATTCATAACGGTTTCACCCTTTTTATCTTTTAATGGGACGATCCAACCGTATTTAGAGAATATATCTAAAACCATAAGAAGATATCTGTAGCCAGCGTTCCATCGACTGAACTTTTGCATCTCAACAATATCAGAGCACCATATTTCGTCAATATGGTTTACAATAACACGCCGCCGGGTGAAGTTACGCTTTATCGGTTTATGAAGCTCATCAGCTAATTTTTCTTGCCAGTTTTCTTCACTCGACGGCCTTTCACGTTTTTTGTCTTCCTTTGTTTTACACCTAGACCTAGTTTCTGCTTCGTGTTGATTAGAAATCGTGCTGTTTGTCCCCATTTTGGCATCTGTCCATAAGGAATTTCATCTAATGACTTGACCATTTTTCTGTCACATTCACCTTTGTTTTTCCCCATATCATAACAAATATCATGATGAGCTGATATTCTATCAACTTCATTGTAAGGTTGTACGTGCCACTTGGTGACCTCTCCAGTGTTTTTATCATACTCTAACTGTTTATCGAGAGGGTTATATGCCCCATGTATTTATACTTTCCAGGAGTCCATCCAGCTTTTGGTGTCGGTAATTTCCCAATTAGTTTATGGATATCTAAACTACCACCATCCAAATCCTTTCTGTCGGTTTTATACTTTCTATTTGGTCTAATTTTGGTTGATAATTGATCAAGAGCTTGACTTCCGACATTTTGAATCATTGGATTCAACTTATCCAGAGCATAATCGATAGCCTTTTTCTGCAGTTTTGGGTTTCTCAAGGCTTCTGATCCATAATATCTTCCCATTTCAACTGCCTTTTTTCCAAGCCAAGGAATACCGTGGTGAATCAATAAATCAGTACCAGTCGATGCTACTGTATCTAGTAAGCCCGCCCCTTTCGACGGGCGACCCCGTTTCCCGTCTGTCTGACAAATTTCGTTTTTGTAATACCACATTCAGCACAAGTGCATTTCATCATCATCCGCCCATTTTTAGCCTTTTCATATCTTTCACTTCCAGGTACACATTCTGTCTGTTTCTTCTGTTTCACGCAATATGATCTCATATATAATATGATTATATTAGATTAATGTTCAACGTATACGTTCTCATATTTGCCAGTTTTTGGATTTTTCACCAAACGCATGACAGTACCCTTCTTTGGTTTAGTCCAGAATTTACTGCTTGTTAAACCAGTTTTATTATCGAAAGCACCTTTCAAAATATCACCACTCCAATATCTGTCAAATACATGGTTGGTTGATGGAATTACTTTCCTGACTATTTTCTCAGCCCATTTTGATGCTTCAAGTGGTTTGCTTAAAGGATTTTCACCTCCCTTTTGACTTTTGAAATAATTGATTATAAAACGATGATTGACAGTTTGATCATTCATGTCAAATTTTGTATTATGGATGACATTAAGCATAGGAACACCTTTTTGTCTTTCATTCAAGTAATAGAGGCACCAATATCCGCATAAAATACTATCACGTTCTTGGATCTCATCTCCTGAATAAAATATTTGTTTTCCACTTGTCATTAAATATTTCATCACTTCATTTGGCATTATTAACCCAAAACTATCAAAGTATTCAGCTACATTTTTACCGTTTCTATATGCTACCCAATGCGTACCAGACCCTATTTGTGAATCCAAATTTATTATTCCAACTTCATTTTTTAATATTTTTGTTGGTAATGCATCTCTACTATAAACACCTCTGAAATGTTTTATTCCCAGTTTTTTAACCCAATTCAATAAATCAAAATTACTCAATGGTTTGTTTACAAATTTTACAGAAGTGCTCCCAGCAATGGGATTCCCTTGAAGGGACTGTTTTTTCCTAGAAGTAACCCTTTGCCCTTTTTTTTGTTGTTCTTTTTTTTTGGTTTCAATCCCAACCCGATAGGATTGCTCCATGTACCAATAAATGGAGGGCTCCTGTAATTCATCGGAAGAACCAATCCTCCATCTTTTGATGATGCTATGGAGCTTTGTTCCATTTTTGGTACATGAACATTAGCTGATCGTCTTGACCTTGTTTTGTCAACCTGTAATCCCTTTCCAGTCAGAGCATTCAACAACAGTGGAACACCAATGGTTGCAAGCAATGTCCCAAGAAAGCCCCCCGACTGTGTTTTTGTTGGCTTAACAACAAGTTGACCTCCTGTGTGAAGAGCTGTTACAATTTGTTCTTTCTGCTTTTTTGTCAATAGATCCTTATGCTTTATCAGTTGATTGATTTTGTCTTGTGGAATCAAAAAACCACCTGATTGTCCCTTTCCAAATATCTTGTCAACACCAAGACTTGCCAATCCAGACAAAGCTCCTGTTGCTAAAGCAGGTAAAGCTTTTGATGCAGCCTTTGTTGCATAAGGAAGAGCTTTCGCACCAAGTGTCAATAATGAACCCCAAAGAGAACCTCCCTCCTGTACGAGATGTCTGATCTGAGTTTTACTGATTTTCAAATCAACACCAGTACCATTATTCATGGCTTTTTGTATACGTTTCAACTGTGTTCTCGTAAGCATTAGTTCATCATGACCAGTCAAATCACTTTTTGTCAATCGTATCGTTATCGCTGATTTATTTGACAAAGCTTTTGCCAGTTTTTCTTTCTGTCCGGCAGATAAATTTACTCCATATTTAACATATGACATATCTTGTATATAATATATGTTAGATTAAATATATGTTTTTATCATATTAATCATATCCACATACTATTCTTTCGATAAAAATCATTCCATTCGTAAAAATTATTCCATTCACTATTCCTTTGATGAAATTTATATCTACATACTATTCTTTTGATGAAAATTATTCCATTCACTATTCTTTTGACAAAATTCATAGCTATTTATTATTCTTTAGACAATTATTCCATTTATCGGAAAAGCAGCTTTCCGTTCTGTTGAACCAGTTCAGCTTCCTGTTCATACAATGTAAGGGTGTAGACTGAATAGGCTGCAGCTGTTGTTCCTGAAAGCTCATAACGGAATGTTAATTTTGTTGTACCGTCTCTGATGTCTGCTTTCTGTTTGGTGAGATCGAAATACAGAAATGGAAACAGTGTCTGGAAATTACTGATATTTATAAGTGATCCCTCACTGAATTCATTGTTCTTGTGAACGTATTTCAGAACATCTCTGTATACCCGACTTAGGTCTGTTGATGGTGTATAATGTATCTCAGGATACTCATGACCGTTACCGACTTCAAGATGACAATTCTGAAGGGTTCTAGGATCTGTACTAACTGAAAAGGTGTTATAAAGAAATGGGTTGCTTGTCTGGCTATCAACATCTGCATCGTTGATTATGAAAACGAATACATGTCTTGGTTTTGAAATACCACTACTAATCTTGAAATGACCAGCTCGCTGTGTTGATGAATTACTTCTCTCAATGTTTTCACGGAGGTATGTCCATTTATACGGTTTCAGAAATCTGCTCATATATATGCTTTGTCCTTCACTGTTAAATGTGATTCGTGGTACGATCAGTTCCAGCTTAGTCAACACGACTCTACAATTATCTGCTGCCTGCCAGATCAAATTAGCATCTGATTCAAATTCAATGTTCATTTCCAATCGACCTGATGGCAGTAGGTTCATTTCAAGAGCTTCGAAAAAACTATATCTATTGAGAGGCAATTCTCTCGTGACAACACTTGACGTGCCCAGAAGCAGTTTCCTTTCAGCAAATCCTTTGTTATAAGCAGCTTGAGCTGGACGTTCTTCAGCTGCCCTATGGGTATCCAGATGAAAGAACTCGTTAGTTGCAGTAGATTGTGCATAACCTGGAGAATATTCCAGAAGGGATTTGATATTGACACAGTGATTGGCGTCGTTACAATCATACACCTTTTTTCCGTTCAGTTTGATATCAAAATTCCTTATGAAACTATGAATCGAATTGACAATTCCGTTATGATCGTTACCTGCTATGTTGGTTCCATCTGCAAGTTTATTAACTTTGAAACTGATCCCGAGACGAGCATTGTACCAGTCAAAAGGAGTTACTTCTCCTGAATTATCGGAAACAAAACGATAACCGTCTTTCTTTTGAGAACGATTGTTTGCAACAACTGTATTCAGTGGTGTTTCAAGCTCGAAAATAACATCTTCGTATCTCTCAACATATTTTGGGTTTCCAAAAGATTCCATATATATTTAGATTATATAATTTTCACCTCTTTCTGATTTTACCTCCTGAAATAAGTCGATTAACTCTCTGAGCAATTTCGAAATCAGTCAATGGTTGATCAACTGGTTCACTGATTGTTTGTTGTTTTGGTTGTTTTTTGCTCAGTAATTGAACTATTTTATCACCAGCTTTATTTCCAAGGTGTTCTGCTGCTTTTGTGGCTGCCGTGATAGCAGCTTTTTGAGCGATTTCCTTGGTTGTTTTACCAAATAGCTTGCTTCCAACTGATTTTAAAATATCTGTCAACCCTTCACCGTGAATTTCTCCAGTATGAATATGTTTTTTTACATATTTGCCAATTACTGGATCGAATCTCCTCTTAAGTTCACTTTGACGTGTCATATATCAATATATTAGATAAAACTGGATCTCAGGATTAATGTCATGTGCCAATCGATACCATTCAAATCTATTGATCTTCCTATTGAATCTGTCAGTGTGATGCGCATTTCAGAGATCATCGTTTTTGAAACTGGACTGAATAGCGCACGTCTTGGTTCGAATGTAAATGGATAGCTTCTTGTGAGATTATCGGTTGGTATTATAGCTAAAGTATTACTGAATTTTCCATCTGTGATTGAATCTGTGACAACGTCACAATTTATGTGTATAGTGTCGACAGAATTGGTGATATTTGGTAACTTGGTGCTATATTCTGTCTTTGTTATAATTTTAGGTTCGAATCCAATTAAATCACCGAATGTCGAATTCCGTATATCTAATTGCCAATCATTACCTAGTTCGACAACAACGCGGTATGACGAAAGCACAAAATAAATCTTCACCCCAACCAGATTATCACTTGGCTGATCTTTATTTTCTGTAATAACACCATTGATATATTCAGAAATGTCGTCATATGAATACATTCCGTCAACAAAATCTATATTTTTCCAAGTTGAACCATTATCTTTTGAATATCTAATTTTATTGTTTCTGTATTCACTGTTGATGTTATGCCATGAGTACGTCATTGATACTCGATCTACTGCTAATTCATGATGCATCTCAGTATCCAGGTGCATGATAGGGTCAAATTTGATTGTAAAATCCTCTGGACGAGATCTTCCAATCTTCTGTCGATTTCTCGAATTGATATTAATTGCTCGTTCTTGCATGTATATATTTAGATTAGATAAACAATGAAATTACATTTGGATGACATAACTTTTCAATAGATCGTTAAGCTGATTGTTATCGATTTTACCAATTTCATATAATTTATGCACTATCTCAGACATTTCACTCTTTGCACCATTATTACCAGCCATTATAGCACCACCAAGTAATTCCATCCGATCGATTAGATCATTAACATCGTTATAATAGACTACACCTGACCCAAGTTTAGAGAATTTTTTAGAAGTTCTGTGGATAGGTATCTCACTTAGTTTATTCAATTGATTGAAAACCATCTTTGAAAGGTCACTATACTTCTTTTTGCTATTAAATCTCTTTGTTAGCAGATCAAGAGTGTCAAAATCAACCTTTTTATCAAGTACTTTTTCACCATCCTTTTTTGCTACTAAATGCAACTGTCCCATTAATTTTGGAACATCGATGATCAGATTACCATATTGACCACCAGATGATATTTTGTAAGCATTACGTTTTGGTTGTGTATAACCTGTTCCAATGGTCTTTTTACCTTCAGGTATAATTTTTATACGATTTTTATATTTTTGTAACAACTTGATGTCTTTTGTTATTTCATCAATTTGGTCTTTATTTTTTTCTCGATTTTTTTTGGTAGTAGATAAATGACCCTTCTGTTTACCTAGTTCTTTTAACACTATTTC